>JALPQD010000108.1:0-19336 GCA_023101885.1 Typhlomys cinereus
GTATTGTCAAGACTGTTTGTCACTGTGTGTGGCAGTGATTTCCAGTGTTCTGACGAATGTCAGTGCGTTGCTGAAGTTACAGGAGAGGCCGTTGCTGTCACTGGTGAGTTCTGTGTTGTCACCAGTAATGCCAGATATCACAGTGAGGTTTGATGTCGTGGAGCCAAGACTATGACATCACAGAGAGGAAGTGATTTCAGTAGTTGGACTGTGATATCAGAATGAAGCTATTGTGAGTGATGAGGATATGATGTCACAGAGTGGCCTGTCACTGTTGCAGCTGTGATGTAAATACATTTCTATGTCACCATGGGCCTGTGGTGTCACTGGGGACCCTGTGATGTCATAGAGATTGGTGATATCACGTGGAGGCTGTGTGAAGTCACAGTTGAGACTGTGATATCAGTGGCAAGGGGGATATCACAGTGAGACTATGATGTCAGAGGTGATGCTGTGAATTCATAAATTGTGGTTTTTATGTCCCCAGGAGTCTTGTCGAGGTGTTGTAAGTGAGTCCCCATGAGCCTATTATGTTCAGTGTCAAGGTTGTTGTCACCGAGATTGTGATATCACTGTGTTGCGTGATATCACTGTCAGGTTTGTGTCTCAGTGAGCCATGAGACACCGAGTTGTCTAGATGTTATAGTGAGGCTCTGATGACACAGTGATGTTGTGATGTCACTGGAGAGTTTTGGATGGCACAGTGGGGATGTGATGTTTTGGTGAGGCTGATGTCACCAATGAGGCTGTGATGGCCACTGGCTGAAGGTCTGTGAATCACTAAGTCTGGAATAATGTCAGTGGTGAGAAAGATGTCAGAGTGAATCTTGATGTCACTGGTGTGGCTATGATGTCAGTGGTTAACCTATGAGATGACAGTGACCTGGCGAGGCTTTGATCCCAAAGGCTGTGTTGTGTTCTGGTGTGAAGTGATGTCCGTGTTTGACTAATGGCACGTGGTGATGCTGATTGCACAGGTGAGGCTTGTGGGGGTCTCTGGTGAGGCTGTAGTATCACAGAGAGCCTGTCCTATAAGTGTTGAGGCTGTGATATCACAGTGAGGCTTGTGGCACAGTGTGGGTGTTGATTTGCAGTAGTGACTGTGCTTTCACATGGAGATATATCGTTGGTGATGCTGTATTGTCCACTGGTGAGGCTCTACTGTCACCGTGAGCTTATATGGCAAACTGATGCTGTGATGTCAGAGGTGAAGCTTTATGTCACAGTGATGCTTTTATGGCATGATATGGCTGTTGATGTCACATGAGGTTGTGATGTCACTGTGAGGTTGCAATGTCACTGGGGAAGTTTGTAATGTCACAGTGAGGTTGTGATGTTCAATAGTGCCACTGGACTGTCATAGTGTATTTTCAGTTCCGTCTCTAGAGATGCAGATTGACCAATGAATACACACACACACACACACACACACACACACTACATTATATGTATGTATCTAATCTCGGGAGTGTACTGCCAGATCGGCTTATGTATGGCCGACGGTGGTTCCCCGCTACGGCTGCTTTGTCGTCGATGGTAGTCCAATGATGCTTCTTGGTTAGCTGCACAGTTCGGTAGGTTAGTTAAGTAGGTGATGGCTGAATGCTGGAACATCCTAGCGTCTTTAGTCTAGCCGACACCCATTTTGGTGGGTTGTTATGCCTCAGTTTGTTGAAGAAACTGGCAAGCTGGATAGGAAAAAAAGACAAGCAATTCCTAGCCCACGTTTTCAATAAGGCATTATTTTCTCCTTGGTGGAATCCTTTATATGTGATGTAGTACGGAGGGATCCTCGAGAGGCTTGAGATGAGGATAGGATCCCGGGTGTACAATCTTATCGAGTGTCTCAGGTAATCCGTGTTTGTTTCCAGGAGGTGGTCTTTCAGAGCAGTCATAGTTAATACCCAAGGTGTGCAAGTGTGTACACCCAGGTAACTATAACAATTCCATCACGTCAACTTGTACCAAAATCATCCATTTCCTTAGGCCATTAAAAAATCTCCAATTTAACAAAACAATAAAAATTCATAATCTGCCTACTAATATATGCTATCTACATACAACACATCACAATTATTTTACAAGATTAATGACACTGCCCCTTAAGAAATGCTTAGTCTTTCTTTAATACATTTTTTATTATTATTTCAGCTTCATAGCAAAATTAATAGGTACACCATGTTCCCTCCCTTCCCTTTCCTCCTCCCCCCGAACTCTTTGCTCCCCCTCCCGTCACCTCTCCCTCCCATACTCCCGTGCCTCTGCCCCAATCTCCCCGATGTTCCTTTCTTGTGCATGACTGACTCTCCTCTGGGCCCTACTCTCCGAGGACGTACAAGGACCCAATGATTTCCCTGAACCCTTTCCTGTGTTCCCCTTAAGCAAGGAACACTTTACTGTGTTGTCAATCCCTTGCCTCCAAGGATCTTGGTGCCTTTGCTGGACTTTGTGAGGTCAACCGGTGTTGGGCCATTGCGCGGCACCTGCCAATGTCCAAATTTTATTGATGTTCGGCCCTAACTTGTGTGCGAGTATCTTGCAAATCATTGCTTCTCCCATCCTTTGCTTCTTTATTACATCTTACTGCCCCCTCTTCACAAATGTCCCTGCGCTTCCGGCATGGGGAAGAGATTCGTCTGGCCTAGTTTCTATGTGGTTGATATAGAGTCTCTGCAGTTCGATAGTGGATTGTGATTTTCTTTTGCCCTTTGTGCTCCTCGCCCAATGCCTTTTCACTCCCTCGTGGATGTGCACTGTATGCACCCCCCTGGCCCAGAGCCGAAAGCCTGTTAAAACTGGAGGTCTTATTCATAGAGCACATTTAAGGGCTAGATGTCAACTTATACCCAAAAGGAATCGCAGGGTCATCTGCATTTGGCAATGGGAGGTGTCACAATACGCCCATTGCCCAAAATGGTTACTTTTTAATCTGCCGGACTATATGCCCTCCCTTCTGGTGAGTTCATACCCCCTTAGTGTAAATGATCAGGAACGAATGTCTGTGAACTTAACTAGGTGTCACATTACTTTCTTGCAGTCCTTGATGGAGGCCTATTTCTCTACTGTAACATGGTCACTTCTCTCCTTGTTTTCTGGTGTGGCCCTTCAACCCCCTCCCTCCTGTTTCATATCCTGCACTTACTGTAGGTCATACTAGATTTACCTATGAAGTGTCTCAAAGCTGGGCTGGGTTTGTTTGCGTTTTAGGAGCCACCTCTTAGGGAGTACTAGGCGTTAATTTTTCTGGGTCTGGGATAGTTCCCTTAATATAATTGTTTTCTAATGACCATCATTTCCCGGCAAATTCAGTTACTTCATCATTTTGATGGCTTGAGTAGTACTCCCTTGTATAGATGTACCACATTTTATCTTATTCACTCGGTTCAACTTTAGCCATTGGGTTGATTCCATGTCTTTGCTATTGTAAACAGTGAGAAATGCTTAGTCTTTAGTGTCCCATAATAATGTAAAGTACAATTACATTATTTCATTACATAACTACAGATTAATATTACTTTACATAACTACAGATTAATATTACTTTACATAACATAAATATCTTCTTAGAGTATGTGCACATGCACAAGTCTATTCTTGACAATCTGGACCAGGAGCACTCATGGCAATTATAATCTCGTTTCTGTAAAACTGGTGTTTTACGTGGGCCTTAGTGTATTTATAAAATACCTTCTTCTATACCCATCTGTATTTCCTCCACCTTCAGCAACACATTCCACAGGTCTGGCGTCTTACCTGGCGGCGTTACCACCCCTTCTTTCCTGGAGATTCTGGACCGTTTACTGTCTTTCTTTCTGTTGGGTTGCTGTAACAATTCTCATTGGACCTTATCATAGGACATGGTCATCCAAGAGCCTCCCTAGATGGATTTCTCCTACGTTCCAGAACACATATCTTCCTTACCCCATTGTGGAGAACCAGTCCAATTTCCCCTTGGTGGTCTGGGTCAATCGCACTTCCTCACACTTTTATTCCTTTCTTAGCTGTTGGTTCAAAGGCATCAGAAGTCCAAAATAATCAGGAGGAAGCCCTTAGCTTACAGTTCAAGGAATAGTTGCGTTTCCTGGCCAGAAGCATTCCTGTTATGGACCCAAAACTTCTTTCTTTTTAAGTTTTTTTATTCACTGGCATGTATGCCTGTGTGCTTGGTGTTCATGTATGTGTGTGTGTGTGTGTGTGTGTGGTGTGTGTGGTGTGTGTGTAGACCACGGACGGCCGAATTCGGGATCCACCTGAATCCCCTCCAACTCCTCTTTGTTAACTCTGCCCCAGGATTCACAGGCTCACCCTACCAGGACCAGAAATGCAGGCAACCCTGCTTCTGCCCGGTGTCTATTACATGGGGTCTAGGATCTGAAACTCAGGACCTCCCCCCCCCCTCTTTCTGGCAAGGCAGAGTAAACCCCTGAGCCCGACCTCTCCAGCCCCATGGATCCAAAACTTCTAAGGCCAGTAGACTACATGTTGGGGGAACAGCGGAACATTTTTCCTAATTGGTACTAGGGGTGATAGTAAGTGAAGCTATTCCGTTTACCCCCTTGATTCTGACTGTGGCCACTCCTGGCTTGTTAGGAGGACCATCAAGTACCATATATTGGACCACTGGTTTTAGCATATACTGCCTCTGGAGAATTCTGCCCCATTCCTCCAGACTATTATACTTCATTGCTGCTGTAATTGGCCTTTAAAAGCGCCATTCCACCCTTCTATCAAGCCAGCTGCTTCAGGATGGTGGGGAACATGGTAAGATCAATGAAATTCCATGGTCATGAGCCCACTGCTGTACTTCTTTAGCTGTGAACTTGAGTACCCTGGGTCAGAAGCACTGCTGATTCGCTCTCGCTAAGGGTGGGGAAACCATTTCCTTAGGTTAGACTAAATTGCATCAGAAATTTGAGGGGTTCAACTCCTCATCTGTTAGAGGAATGGACCAGGACGGGGCCGTGTTTTTGTATGGGCCTATTGTCAGAATGAAACTTCCCCAAGCTCAAACCTGCTGCTGTGCCTGGTGCTGATGTCAAACTGCTTGACTGCTAGGACCAACCCGGGCACAGGCACACCACCAAAAAACTCATGCTGGCACTGATGGGATTTTGGGTGGCATATATAATCAGCCCAATATTTACAATAAATGAGCCTGCAAGCCTGAGAGCCTGCTTTGCCACTCAACTGATTCCCAGAGTCTGTTACGTTGATTTCGCACCTGCTCTCCCTGCCCCCTAGGGTCTCCATGTGTCCCCGAGACTGCTACATCTCGTGTCCCAACATGGAGCTTCCATGGCGGCCCTTTCCCCCTTGTAGCACTGAATGTCAAGTACTGTGTCCCCATTGGCAGTTTTTTGATAAGTTGTTCCTTTTGTGTTTAATGTTCTTTACCTTCACGAGATGTGAGCATGAAGGTCCCTTTCCCTTTCTCTATGTTTGTCTGTCCATGTATAGGGCGGTCCATATTTTGGTTGTGCTTTTCTGGCGTCTCACATAAGGGTTGATCCCAGGCGACGGAACCAGGCGGGTCCCCCCCCCCGGGGGGGGACCCTCCTCCTCATCCGTGAGGGAGAGACACCGTGTAGGCATATGGCATGGCCTCAGAACCACAGAAAAGTCCTCACGAAAGCACACGACATTTGGGTCTGATACATCATTGTCTCGCGGTCCCTCTTTATTCTTGTCTCTTTCTTAGAAAAATGGCAAAACCTACCCTCACCACTGTAAGAGCCCCAAATAGTGCCTTAAATTCTCTCCTAGTGACTAGAGGCCCTCAAGGTCAGACTTGCTGGCCTAAAGGAATTTTTGGAATGAGGCCGTGGTTTTAGCACCTTGGCTCTCCCCAAAGAATCTGTGGGAACCGGACCTTTGCATGAGTGTGATTTTCTTTGCCTAGAAAACACAAAGAGAGACACGCACACAGCGCACGCACAAATAGTAATTTGGTTTGGCTTTAAATTTCAAGTTTAATTTTGTTTTTACTGTCTTTCATCATTAAGCCTAAGGGCTTTTTTTTTGCTGACACTAACCTATATGAGATCTTGTTTTAAATGTTTAAATGTCTTCCAAATGTTAATCTCCTTTGATAAGATAAAGCTTTCAAGAGTAATTTTAAGGACAGTTGTCGGGTAAGTTGTTGAGTTGCCAGTTGCACGTAAATTGTATGTTGTCTTTCATGTGTTCGTCGTTTAATGTTCTGTTTTATATATTGTGTTTCTTGCATTCAACCCCTCTCTCCAAAACTCTATGGCCACTTCAATTTCTTTTTCATTGTTGCAAGCTAATATAACATTTGGTATGCTATTTTTAACTACATGTATGCATACTTAAACATAAGAAACAAATAATTTTAATCCCATCTAAGGCCTTACCTACTTATGTTTTTATATCGATCACAATTGTTTTTCTGCTCGCTTATACGCTTTCTATCAGAAAGATTATCTTGCTTGATTTTATATTTAAAGGACCATAAATGAAAATTCCATTCTGGTTCTAAACGGTTTTTCTATGTGTTCCAAAATGACAAAATCACTATGATATGCTTGATTGAAATTGGCTATTCGTCTGACTTCTGTTATAGAATTTTATCCCATCAAATATAGTGACCAGGAAAATATATTATCTTCTAAAGATTTATTGGCATTTCTTTCCTTCTCCTGCTATGTCTGAGCTCCCTTTCTTAGGGCCAAATCTGCTTTCTAATTCCATGTTCCCCTGAACACTCTCCTAAGGTGGAACAGGAATTTTAGCACCCACTAGACATACGCACGGACAATGAAATCTGGACCCAGAGTAGTCTTTTTCAGGAGATTCTAAGTGCATTGGGTCAACTCCGTTCATGATCCCTTTTCTTTGCAAGATTTTGGCCTAAATTACTTAAGGTGTTTCTCTGAGCATCCAGATAAATTTATTTTTCAAACAAACAAAAATAAAGGTACAGAGTAGTGGCTACATTAACAAATCAATGCTAGCTCTTCATTTACATCTGAGGAGTGGTTCCATTTTAAAGATGAGATAATGCTTAGAGACCTACAGAACTTTCCATGTGAGGAAATAATGTCCCCTATATGTGTCATCTTAAAAAGACTTGTGTCACCTTGCTTTTAAGAACCCAAAAAAGGAGCTCATTTAGATTGTTCTGCCACCAAAGACTCAACCACAGTTCACATTATTTTGGACAGGTTTTAAACATGTGATCTTGAGATTTACAATAGCCAGAGGAGAAAGGTCCCAATATTGCTAAATCACTTATTTATAGTAAATTACTATCTCTGTAAGACTCTAGACTATCCCACGCATCAGACTGCTCTTATTCCTCACCCCCAACTCAGCAAAGAAAAGCAGCCAGAGTGGTCTCACCTTTTATTCCCCAGCGCAGTCAGAGTCCTTAACTACGTTTATTGGGGAATTACGGCAGGATTAGCGAGCCCTGCTGGGATGTGTCTCTAAAGGTCTTTGAAGGTATTTGGAATCCCAGAAGGTCATCCCCCCCTGCGGAATCACCCTGAGGGAACAATCTTGTTGAGGAACTGCTCTAGATGATCAGATAGCCAACTTCCCTCTGACGGTGTTATGGACATGCCATCTCCCATATCAAGCAAACAGCTTGATCTCTATCCCCATTGGACCCAAGATCCACTGGATTGAACCCCAAGTTGAGCCAACCCTTTGCTTTGAAAAGCCCTTTCACCCTAGCGCACCTTCCATAGCGATTTTGCTTAATTAACTCTTAACCAGGTATAATCCCATCATGCTTACAGCAACAAGTTATACTCTGGTTAGAAAACGGAGACTTTTCTATATAATTTTCTTGTGTTCCTCAGCCATTTTGCCAGCCAGCAACCCATCACAAGGGACCATGATGCAGATGATTAGCCTTTGAACATCCCAAACCCTAGGCCCACCTTAACAGCCTGTGGTTTTAGCTTGGCTTGCCGATGATTCGTGAGGCCTTAGTGTCTAATCTCCTTATCCACCATATCCGACATGCCTTCCAGATGGTTACGTCTTTGGGGCTGGTAGGTTACTGATGGGGTAAGATCCTTGTGAAGACAGGAAACCTAAGCAGGCATGCGGCCCCTGCTGCGACACACTCTGAGCAGGGTTACCAACGTCAGAGCAAAGAATTTGGCCTCCCTCTGGCTGGTTCAAATAAATAAAAAGGATGAATATGTAGAAGCATGGACCAGGCGACCTTTATTGTTGTCGGGCCATATGATGAATTTGCCAACTTCCCCAAGTAGAACTGCTGCTGTGCCTGGTGCTGACTCACAACTGCCTGACTAAGAGGACCAACCTGACATAACAGCACAGCAAACAACCCCCAAAGCTCATGCTTGGATTATGGGATGTTTGGGCGAGTATATAAAACAGCTCAATCTTTACAACAAAACGAGCCTGCAAGCCTGAGAGGCCTGTTTTTCCACCTCACTTTGAATTTTCCGGAGTTTGTGATGTTGGAACTTTGTGCTTCTTACTCCACTCCCCAAGGGTCTCGTGGGTCCCTGAGGACTACTACATTCATCCTCATAATCAGTTTGGTTTTCCCACACATCAGCATCCACTTTTAAGGACCCACTCTTTGTGTTGTGTGTGTGTGTGTGTGTGTGTGTATTCATTGTCAATTCTGCATCTCTAGAGAACCTGACTAATACACTATGACAGTCCAGTGTCACTATTGACATCACAACCTCACTGTGACATTACAACTTCCACAGTGACATTGCAACCTCACAGTGACATCACAACCTCATTGTGACATCACAGCCATATCATGCCATAAAAGCATCACTGTGACATAAAGCTTCACCTCTGACATCACAGCCTCAGTTTGCCATAATAAGCTCACTGTGACAGTAGAGCCTCACCAGTGACAATACAGCATCACCAACGATATAGTCTCCATGTGAAAGCACAGTCACTACTGACATCACAACCTCACACTGTGCCAGCACAGCCTCACTGTGATATCACAGCCTCAACACTGATAGGACAGGCTCTCTGTGATACTACAGCCTCACCAGAGACACCACAGCCTCACCTGTGACATCAGCATCACCACTGCCATTAGTCAGAACACTGACATCACTTCCACACCAGAGACAACACAGCCTTTGGGATCACAGCCTCGCCAGTGTCACTGTCATATCATAGGTTCACCACTGACATCATAGCCTCACCAGTGACATCATAGATTCACTCTGACATCTTTCTCACCACTGACATTCCAGACTTATTGTGATATCACACCTTCACCAGTGGCATCACAGCCTCATTGTGACATCAGCCTCACCAAAAACATCACATCCCCACTGTGCCATCCAAAACTCTCCAGTGACATCACAACATCACTGTGTCATCAGAGCCTCACTATAACATCATAGACACACTGTGTCTTCATGGCCTCACTGAGACATTACAACCTGACAGTGATATCACAGCCACACAGTGATATCACAAATCTCTGTGACAACACCTTTGACACTGACATAATAGGCTCATGGTGACATCACTTACACACCTCTGACATAGACTCCTGGTGACATAAAAACCACAATTTATGAATTCACAGCATCACCTCTGACATCATAGTCTCACTGTGATATCCCCCTTGCCACTGATATCACAGTCTCACTGTGACTTCACAGCCTCCACGGTGATATTACCAAATCTCTATGACATCACAGGGTCCCAGTGACACCACAGGCCCATGGTGACATGAAATCCTTATGTTTACATCACAGCTGCAACAGTGACAGGCCACTCTGTGACATCATATCCTCATCACTCACAATAGCTTCATTCTGATATCACAGTCCAACTACTGAAATCACTTCCTCTCTGTGATGTCATAGTCTTGCTCCACGACATCAAAGCCTCACTGTGATATCATGGCATTACTGGTGACAACACAGACTCACCAGTGACAGCACGGCCTCTCCTGTAACTTCAGCAACGCCACTGACATTCGTCAGAACACTGAAATCACTGCCACACCAGTGACAACAGTCTTTGACAATACAGCTTCAACAGTGTCACCCTCATGTAGGTTCGCAACTGACATAATAGCCTCACCAGTGATATCAGAGACTCACAATGACATCTTTCTCACCACTGACATTCCAGCCTTATTGTAACCTCACATCTTCACTAGTGATATCACAGCCTCATTGTGACATCAGTCTCACCACTAGCATCACAGCCATGCTGTGCCATCAAAACCTTTCCAGTGACCTCAAAACATGACTGTCATCAGAGCCTCATTCTGACATCATAGCCACACTATGTTCTCACAGCCTCACTGTGACATTACAACCTGACAGTGACATCATAGACTCACTGTGACATCACAAACTCTCTGTGACATCAGTCTTGCCACTGACATAATAGCCTCATGGTGACATAACATACACACCTCAGACATAGCCTCACTGTCACATCACAGACTCAATGTGACATCACAGCATCACCACTGATATCATAGTCTCACTGTGAAATCAGTCTTGCCACCGACATCACAATCTCACTGTGACCTTATATCCTCCACTGTGACATCACAAACTCTCTGTCACATCACAAGATCATGGTGACACCACAGCCACACGGTGACATCAAAGCCTCACGGTGGCATGACAGCCAAACCAGTGACATGCCAGCCTCACTGTGACATCATACCCTCATCACTTACATAAGCCTCATTCTGATATCACAGCCTAACCACTGAAATCACATGCTCACTGTGATGTCATAGACTCGCTCCACTGACATCTCAGCCTCACTGTGATATCACAGCATCACTGGTGACAAAAAAAAGCCTCACTGTGATATCACAACCTCACCTCTGAGTTTATAGTCTCACTGTGACATCACAGCCTCAATATGACATCACAGGCTTACTTCTGAAATCATTGCCCAACTGTGACAGCACAGCATTGATTCCAATGTTATAGCCTCACTGTTTGATCACAGCCTAACTATGACATCACAAGCTCACCTGTGAAATCATGGCCTCAATGCGACATCACACCATCATCACTGTCATCCTATCTAGCCTGACTATGACACACAGTCTTATCACAGACCTATAAGGCTCACTGAAACATGACAGCCTCTCTGTTGCACCACAGTGTTGCTATTGACATCAGAACCTCACTGTGACATCACAACTTCCCCAGTGACATCATGACCTCGTAGTGGTATCACAGCCTTATTTTGATATCACAGTCATACCATGTCCTCAAAGCATCACTGTGACATAAAGCTTCACTTCTGGCATCATATCCCTTCTGTGACATCACAATCTGAGTTTGTTCCAATAAATTAACAGTCATTACTGACATACAACCTCACTGTGACATCACAGCCTCACTGTGACGTCACAGCCACACTGTGCCAGCACAGCCTAACTGTGACATCACAGACACACCACTTATTGGATAGGCTCACCGTGATATTACAGCTTCAACAGGGACACCACAGCCTCATGGTGACATCATAACCTCACTGTGGCATCACAGCCTCATTGTGATATCACAACCATACTGTGACAACACAGCCTCACCAGTTATATCACATCATCAATGTGACATCTTAGCCTCATCTCTCACATCAGTCTTACTTCTGAAATCACAGCCTAACCACTGACCTCGCACTTGCACTGTGACATCACAGCCTCATTGTGATATGACAGCTACACTGTGACATCACAGCCTCATGGTGATCACAGCCACATTGTGACATCCCAGCCTCACCTCTGGTATCCTACCTAACCTTACTCTTGAAATCACAGCTCAACCACTGACCTCACAATTGTACTGTGACATCACAGCCTCATTGTGACATTGCAGCCACAATGTGACATCACAGACTCACTCTGGTATCCTACCTCCCTTACTATGACACCACAGCCTCACCACAGTTAGCACACTATCACAGTTATGTGACAACCTCAGCAGTGACATCATAGCCTTTGCCATCATAAACAGTGACACGTAGTCTCACTTGTTACATCAGTGCCTAATTGTGACATCAATCTCCTGACATATCACAGCCTGTGTCCTCACAGACTAACCTGTTACATCATAGACTCACCTGCTACATCATAGCCTCATGGTGAAATCAGCCTTGAAACTGGCATCACATCTTTCACAATGATCTCAGATCCTCATGTGACATTATCACCTCTCTGTGATGTCACAGAATCTCAGTGACATCATAGCCTAACCACTGACCACAGTGATATCACAGCCTCACTGTGACATTATAGCCTCATTTCTAACATTACAGCCTCACTGTGATATCATAGAGTCACCTCAGACGTCACAAACTCACTGTGACTGACATCATAGCTTCCAGAGTGATATAATTTCATGGTGATAGGACAGCCCACAGTAACATAGAACCTTCACAGTGAAAGCACAGCCTGTGACATCAGTGTCTCCACTGACATTAATAAGAACACTGACATCACTGCCACATCAGTGACAAGACAGCTTGGATGTCATTGCCTCACCAGGGTCACTAAAACAAAATAGATTCACCACTGACATGACATCATTCGCCTCACCAGGGACACATCCTGAGACTCACTTCACCATCTTTCCACCACTAACTTTCCAGCCTTATTGGTTGACATTCACAAGACTTCACCAGTAGATTGAAAACTCAGCATCATTGGACATGCAGCCTCACCACTAATATACACAGCCCGCACGACCATGAAGTTGTCTCCAGTGATATCACATAACTCTGTCCTCAGAGGCTCACTGTGACATTACAACCTGACAGTGACATCACAGCTTCCCAGTGACATCATAAACTCACTGTGACATCATCCTAGCCACTTACATAATAGCCTCCTGATGACATCACAACACACTTCTGACATGGCCTCACTGTGATATCACAGCTTCAATGTGACATCACAGCATCACCACTGACATCATAGCCTCACTGTGACATTAGCCTTGCCACTGACATCACAGTCTCACTGTGACCTCACAGCCTCCACCTTGACATCACCAACTTCCTGCAACATCACAGGCTCACAGTGACACCACAATAACATGGTGACATCAAAGCCTCACGGTGGCATCACAGTCTCACAAGTGACATGCCAGCCTCACTGTGATGTCATTCCCTCATCACACACATTGGCCTCATTCTGATATCACATCCTAACCACTGAAATCATCCTCACTGTGATGTGCCAGTCACGATCCACTGACATTACAGGCTCACTGTAATATCCCAGGATGACTGGTGACAAAAGAGCATCAATGTGACATCACTCTCCTTATGATTACTGTATAGCCTCACTTGTGACATCACAGGCCTCACAATGACATCACATCCTCACCACTATATGACAGGCTCTGAGCTTATAGCCTCACTGTGATACACAGCCTCACAATGACATCACATCCTCACCACTAATTATGACAGGCTCACTGTGATATTACAGCCTCACCAGGGACACCCAACAGCTTCAGTGAACATCATACTTCAATGTGAAATCACAGAATCAAGCCACTTCATGCATAGTCACACTGTGACAGCAGCTTGCGATGGTATCAAGCCTACACAGTGACATGGAAACCCCACTGTGACTATCAATACCCTCATCACTCACATCAGCCTCATTCTGATATCACAGCCTAACACTGAAATCACATCCCACTGATTATTGCATCTCGCTCCACTGACATACAGGCATACTGCAATATCACAGCAATCACTGGTGAAACACAGCCTCACTGTGACATCATAGCCTCACCTCGAGGTTGTATAGTCTCCCATGTGACTGACAGCCTCACTTATGACATCACAGACTACAACCTCTGAAAGCGTTGCCCAATTGTGACATTACAGCAGTGACTCTGATATAGGGCTCACTGTTTCAATCACCCCCTCACTATTGGCTCGCAGGCTCATCTCTGAAATCATAGCCTACTGTGACATCACAGCATCGACCAATGATGTATATAGCCGCCTGTTTCATCACAGCCTAACTATGTATTACAGGCTTAACCTCTGAAAATCATAGCCTCAATGCAACATCCACCTCCTCATCATGACATCCGACCTAGCCTCACTATGACACCACAGTCTCACCACTGACCTCATGGGCTCACTGAAACTTGACATCTTCCCTGTGTACACCACAATGTAACTCGTGACATCACAACCTCACTGTGACATCCCAACTTCCTCACTGACATCAACAACCGCACAGTGACATCATAGCCTGCAGACATCCATACATGCCATCAAAGCATCATGTGATATAAAGTCTTCACCTCTGATATTATAGCCTCACTGTGACATCACAGCCTCAGTTTGAGGCATAAAAAACTCACTGTGACATTAGAGCCTCATCAGTGAAAATCCTCACCAATTGACACAGTCCTCACTGTGAACACAGTCACTCTCTAACATAAACAACCTCATTATGACTTCACAGCCTCCACTGTGACCTCAAACAGCTAACCTGGTTACAGTCAATGACTCACCTGTTAAGTCATGAGCCCATGGTGAAATCAGCTTTGGTCACTGCGACTCAATCCCAGTGACTTCACAGCCTCAATGTGTCATCACAACCTCTCTGTGATCTCACAACCTTGTAGGGACATCACAGCTTCACAGTGATATCACAGCCTCAATATGGCACTGTAGCCTCATTTCTGACATCACAGCCTCACTGTGACATCACAGCCTCACTTGTGATATAACAGACTAACCTCTGAAATCATAGCATCAGTGACACCACAGAAATCCTGCCTAGCCTCACTATGACACCACAGTCTCACCACTGACATCTCAGTCTCACAGTCACACGACAGCCTCAACAGTGTCACCACAGCCTCACTTTGGCATCACAGACTCACCATTAACTTCCAGCCTCACTGTGACTTTTCAGCCTCATCATTAACATAAGCCTCACATTTATCACAGCCTCATATCTCAGCCATACCGTGCCATCAAAACATCAGTGACATAAAGCTTCACCTCTTATATCATACCTACAATGTGATATCACAGCCTCAATTAAACACAATAAACATTAGAGCCTCAGCAGTGACAATACTGTCTCACCAATGACATAGTCTCCCTGTGAAAACAGTCATTACTGGGCTGGAGAGGTGGCTCAGGGGTTAAGCCTCCGCCTTCCAGGCGGAAGGTCCTGAGTTGTTCCCAGATCCCACGTATAGACGCCAGGGGAAGCGGGGGGCGGCCCTGCATTTTGTGGTCCTGGTAGGGCGGAGCCTGTGAATCCCGGGCCAGAAGGAGGTGGAGGCATACATGGTGGTTTCCCGAATTCGTCCCGTGGTTCTACACATACACAGACACAAACACAGACATACACACATGTGCACACTATGACACGCACATGCGCCACAGTGAATAAATAATAATAAAAAAATTAAAAAAAAAACAGTCATTACTGCCATCACAAACTCATTGTGACCACACAGTCTAACTGGTTACATCATAGAGTCACCTGTTACATCATAGCCTCATGGTGAAATCACTCTTGCCACTGTCATCACACCTTTCACAGTGACCTCACAGCCTCACTGGTGACATCACAACCTCTCTGTGATGTCACAGACTCATAGTGACATCACAGCCTTCACATGGATTATCACAGCTCCACTCTGGCATTATAGCCTCATTCTGATAACAGGCCTCACTGTGACATCACAGCCCTCATACTGACATCACAAACCTCATTGTGACACAAAGGCAACCTCTGAAATCATAGTATCAGTGACACCTCCACTCCTGCCTAGTCTTCTAATGCACAGCCTCATCACTGACATTCAGGCTCATGATCACTGACAGCCCAACAGTACACCCCAGGCCTGCTGTGACATCACAGCCTCCCAGTAACATCCCAGCTTACGTGGCCACTGGCCTCTCACTGACATCAGCCTCCCTTCTGACATCACAGTCTAACCACTGAAATCTCAACTGAAACTGATGTCTATTTCTAATAATCCCGACTTCACAACCTCAGTGTACATCACAGCCATACTGTGCCAGCACAAGATCACTGTGACATCACCAGCCTCACCTCTATATGACAGGCTTACCATGATACCAACATCAAGGCCTCACCAGTGACTCAAAGCCTCATGTTCACATCTAACCTCACTATGCACTCACAGCCTAACCATTATACCACATCTCACTGTGAACATCACCGCATCACCACTGCTATCATAGTTCACTGTGACATCAAGCCTGCCACGAACATCCCAGCCCACTTTGAACATCACAGCTCCCCCGTGACATCACCAACTCCCTCTTACAATTTGGCTCCATGGTGAAAAAAATAACACCGTGACATCAAAGCCTCACTATGGCAATCAGTAGGGATGAAAGATGAGGGTGTGGGTAAAAGTTGTGAAGGTGAGCGTGAGCAGACTGATTCGGGAGGAGTGATGAGCATGGGAGGGTGAGGTGTAAGAGGTAGAGCGCTGAGGGTGCAGGTGATGAGGGGTGGGCATTTGTTGTGAGGTTGGGGGGTTGACAGGTAAGCGGGAGGGGTAAGCGTGAGGGTGAGGGTGAGTATGATGGGTGGTGGTGAGAGCATGAGGGTTGAGAGGGTGAGGTGAAACGTGTGAGGCGTTGAAAGGCCAGGGGACGAGTTCCTAGGGAGACCGGTGAGCATGAGACGTGAGGGTTGGAACTTGCGTGTGAGCAAGGGTGAGCGGACCAGTTGTGCAGTGTAAGCATGAGAGTGAGAGCATAGGTAAGGGTGAGAGGATAAGAGGGTTGCGCGTGAGGGGTGACGGTTGCGGGTGAGAGGGGAGGATGAGGGTGAGAGGAGGTAAAGGGATGTTTTCATGGTCAGGGTAGAGATGGAGAGAGTGAGAGTGAGGTGTGTGAAGTTTGAGAATGAGAAGGTTAGCTTGAAGAGGGTAAGGTTGAGGTGATGACTAGGGAGAGGATAGAGTGTTGGAGTCAGAGCCGGAGAGTGTGGAGGTTGAGTGAAATGGTGTGAGGTGAGTGGTGTGCGGAGAGATGGTTGACGGTGTGAGGTAGCGAGGGGCCGTGAATGATTGAATGGTTTAGAGTGATAGGGTGAGGGTGTGCGAGTGTGAGCTTCGGGCAAGCGGGTGAGGTTGAGTGGGAGAGGGTGAGGTTGAGGGTGAAGTAGAGTGAGTGAGGTTAATGAGGGTGAGGGTGAGTGTGTGGGATGAACGGACGAGAGGGTGGACTTTGAGAGGGAGACAGTGACGGATGAGAGGTGAGCGTTGAGTGTTTTTCGGTTTTGAGTGAGGAGGTTAGCGGGTGAGGGTGAATCGATTGAAAGGATGAGGGTGAGTGTTGAGTTGAGAGTGTGTGTGGGTGAGGATGAGAGGTTGAGGGTGAAACCTTGTGAGGGGAACTGATGTGGAGGGTCAGGGTGATGAGTGTCGATGGTGAGCCTGAGGTTGAGAAGCGGAGCTTGAGAGCGTGATGGAGGGCGTGATAAGGTGAGGGACTGAGTGTGCAAGGGTTGGCGGGCGAGAATGGATCGGAGGAAGAAGTGAGGTCTGAATGTCGAGGAGTGGAGGTGAATGTGATGAGAGGGGACGTGTGACAGTAAGTTCGGAGGGTGAACATTAGGCTTTAAGGTGAGGTGTGAATTGAGAGTGGTGAGGGTATAAGGGAAGATTGAGAAGGTGACGTGAGAGTCCGTGTGGAGGGAGCGGTGAATGTGAGCGTGACGCTTGAAAGCCTTGAGTGCTTGAGGGTGACAGTGATGGTGAGATGGTG
The DNA here is from genome assembly GCA_023101885.1 of Typhlomys cinereus. Taxonomy (NCBI): domain Eukaryota; kingdom Metazoa; phylum Chordata; class Mammalia; order Rodentia; family Platacanthomyidae; genus Typhlomys; species Typhlomys cinereus. Next base: position 17,770 of record JALPQD010000108.1, read on the forward strand.
AGGGTGAGCGTAGGGTGAGCAGTGAGGTTAGATGGTGAGGGGTGAAAGAGTGAGGGTGTAAAGTCAAAGAGTGTGAGGCTTAGGATGAGGTGACGGTTTGAGGTAGGGTGAGGGAAAATGAGTGGAAGGTGCGTGAGGGGTGGAGGGTGGGCGGTCTGCGGGTAAGGGTGATTGAATGAAAAGGTGAGATGTGAGCGGTTTTTTGGGTGAGGAGATGAGGGGGGGGGAAACAGAGGGGCGAGGCGGGTGTGAATTGACGGGAAGGGATGAGGGTTAATTGAGGGTAAGAGGTGCGGTAAGGTGGGGTAAGAGTGAGTGTTTAAAGGTGAAAGGGTTGAGGGTCAGGGTGAGCGGTCTGTGAGTCGAGGGTGAAAAGGTAAGGGTGGGGTGAGGTTTAGAGGTTGAGTTGTGAGTGGGGCGAGGGTGAGGGGGAGAATGTGCAGGCTGACAGGGAGAGGGTGAGCATAAGAGTGTGAGGTGGACTTGTAGTGAGAGGGTTGTGAGGACGAGTTTGAGGGTGTTGTAAGGGTGAGGGTGCAAGGGAAGGTTGAGTGTGAGAGGGTGAGTGGGTGACCGTGTGAGTGCCAATGAAACTGCGCAAGAGCGTGATTGGGAGCTGTGAGGTTGAGATGGTGTGAGCTTGAGCGTGATAGGGTGAGGGTGGGAAAGGCCAAGTCGTGAACATAAGGAGGGTTAAGGGTTCGTGAGGGAATTACATGCAAATTTTGAGGGTGTTGAGGCTGAGGTTGACGTAGAAGTTGAGAGGGTGAGCAAGAAGAAAGAAGAGTTTGGTTGAGAGGTGGGGTTGATTGGGAGGGCGCAGGTGAGGGTGAGATCGGAAGGATAAGGGTGTGGGAGCGGAACGAGAGGGTAAGTGTGAGAAGGTGCGTGTGTAGGGTTAGGGTGACGTTAGGGATGCCAATTTTGAGGGTGGGCCCTGAGGTTGAGGTTTTAGAAAGTTGAAGAGGGTTAGAAGAAGACAGAGTGTGGGTAGAGGTTGGGAGTGATTTGGAGGGGCAGGTTGAGGATGGAGATTGGCAGGATAGGGTTGTGAGGATTGAGGATGAGAGAGTAAGGGTGGGAATGTGAGTGTGAGGAGGGACTGGGTGAGCTTAAAGGGTGTGAGAAGGTGAGGAGAGAGAGGACCGAGGGATGAGGAGGGTGAATGAGAGGAAAGAGGTGAGGATGAGAGGGTAAGGGTGAGTGAGTGAGGGTTTAAGAGGTGATGTGAATGTGAGAGGGTTGCGGGTGATGTGGCGAGTGATAGGGTGTGCGGTAACGGGTAAGCGTGAAAGGGGCGAAGGTTGGCAGGTGAAAGACCGGGTGCGTGGAATGAACTGCTTAAGGCGAGGTTTGAGCATGAGCGTTGGGGTGAGGGTGAGATTCGTAAATGGTTGATGGGGAAGTGAGGGTGACGATTGTTTGGTTGAGGGTGCGGTTTGAGGGGTGAGGGTAGGGCGCAAGTGTACGATTTGAGAAGGTGAAAGTCAGGTAAGTGTGAGAGGGTGAGTTGAGAGTGAGGGTGCAAGTTTTAAAGCATGACCATGAGGGTTTGACTGACAGTGAT